>JARHVA010001248.1:2747500-2750000 GCA_037957365.1 Torreya grandis | reverse complement strand
TGTTGCATCTTTCTTGATTCCTTTCTAGAAATAAATTGGTTTTAGCTCATCCATGAGATTGGTTACTCCTGGATGTCCTAAACATTAGGCATTTTGGAGTTCTTTTAGCATTGTGCTCCTAAGATTATCTTTATCATGCACATACATCTTACCATTGTACCACAAAAGACCATCACTCTCTATCTTGAATCTTTTATACCTAGGATTTTGAGCATTCTCATATAATGCTTTCTTGACCTGATAGTAGAATTCATTTCCTGGCAAGAATTTGATTAGATGATCTCAAAAAGTACTCTTGATAGTAGTCAAGGATGGTATGTACCTCTTATAAATTAGAGCATCCGTTATTCTATTCCCCTTTCCTTTAATATAATTAATAGCAAAATCATAATTAGATATAAACTCTAACCATCATCTCTAATGAGAATTTAAGTTTGGTTGGGTGAATATGTACTTGAGTCCTAAGTTATTAGTCTTGAGCTCAAACAGTTTCCCCAATAGAAAATAGCTCCAAAATTGCAAGGTATAAATAATTACTACAAGTTCCAAATCATGAGGGGAAAAATTCACCTCATATGGCTTTAATTTCCTAGACTCATAAGCTACAACTGAGCCATCTTGCATAAGAACTCCTCTAAGTCCATCCCTAGATGCATTGGTGATTATTGAGAAATGACCATTAGGATCAGGAACTCTTAGCATTGGTGCTGAAGTAAGCCTCCTTTTTATCCCCTAAAAGGATATCTCAAATTTTTTTGACCAAACAAAACTCTAATTCTTCCAATAAAGAGAGGTAATTGGATTAACTATCTTAGAGAAACTCAGAATGAATTTCTTATAATATTTTGCTAATCCAATGAAACCCCTTACCTCATGCACATTTTTTGGTGTTGTCCACTCTATTATGGTTTGAATATTATTTATATCTACTGATGTATAATCCATAGAGATAAAATGTCCCAAATAATTCACATTCTTTTATAAAAATACACAGACAACTTTCCATACAACTTGTGTTTTTGTAAATGCTACAAAGCCAATTTTAGATGTTGTAGATAGTTTTCCTCATCCTTAGAATAAATGAGGATGTCATCTATAAAAACAAAAAAATAATAATCCATATAATCTCTGAACACACTATTTGTAAGATTCATAAATTTTGTTAGTGCATTTATCAACCCAAATGGTAACACTATGAACTCATAATGACCATATCAAATTATGAATATTGTTTTTAGAATATCTTCATCATAGATTCTAAACTAATGATACCCTACTCTAGGATCAATCTTTGAAAATAATATTGCCCTTCACATTTGATCAAAGAGATCATCAATACATGGCAACAAATATCTATTTGTGATCATCACTTTGTTCAACATCTGATAATCTATACACATGCAAAGATTTCCATCCTTCTTGATGAAGATAACTAGTGTACCCCATGGTGACATACTTGGTCAAATTAGCCATTTTTAAAATAACTCCTAAATTTTTGCCTTTAACTGAACCAATTCAATGGTTATCATTTTTTATGGTGCCTTAAACTATAGTTTTGATTTAGGTATGATATCAACTAAGAAATCAAACTCATGCGTGGGTGCAAATCCTAGTAATTATTCTAGAAACATGCCCTAAAAGTTACTTAGAAAAGGTTAATCATTTGTGAATGGTATTTTATATTCATCCATCTTATTTATATTAATGATAAATACTTGACATCCCTTCCTTTTATCTTTCTTGAGTTGAATTACATAAATCTTCCTTAGCTTCTTCTCACTTTTCTCTCCCTGAAGTTGTGTCTAATTTCTAAAATCATCTTGACACTCAACCTTCTTCAGGTAGCAATCAACCTTGGCTTTATGCTTCACAAGCTAATTGACTCATAGGATCATGTCATATGACTGTAATGGTGTATTATAAATATCCACTACTATAGTGAATTTAGGTAACATGATCTCTGCTTCAACTAAACACTTGTCAACCTTGACCTTAGACTTATTCCCATATTGTATCGACCATGCATTTGCCATAATTCCATCTTTTTTAGATAATTTACTAAGCATTATAGGAGCAATGAAATATTATGTTTCTCCCATGTCAATCAAAATATAAACTAGATGATTGAACAAAATACCTGACAGTTCTATGGATAAAGCTTGATACTCAACTTGATTATTATCAATAGCTACTTAAATCTACTCCTAAAATGTTCCCTACTGAAGAGTAAAACCCTTATTCTTTGACTTGTCTTGAGGACATTCTTGAGAATAATGGTCACCTCCACACATAAAGCAACTTCCACTAGTCTTTTATTGTCAAATTATTGGTTTCCCTTGAAACCACCCTTGAAACCATTACTAGGTTTCATGTTCCCTAAACCACTGTTGAACTTGGTGTTTTAATTCTTGAACTGACTCTTGGAGTCTCTCTCCTTTTCTTTCAATTATTATTTTTGAAAGTTATTTTATAACTTCCAAACTTCTTCTTAAACTTATCC